>CM065590.1:17100416-17144188 GCA_033119425.1 Bufotes viridis
CATATCAGGCGCTGTTTTTAAACAGCGTCTGATATCCCTACTGTCTGCTTCGTCTGGTGGTCCCTTTGTTTGGGACCACCAGAGGAAGCTATAGGAAAAGTGCACCAATCACTACACACACCCCCACCCCCATCACTGATTAACCCCTGATCACCCATGTCACCCCCTGATCACCCCCTGTCACCCCCTGTCACTAATCACCCCCTACAGGCTCATTCAGGCGTCCGTATGTGTTTGCGGATCCATGGATCTGCGGATCCATGGATCCGCGGATCCATAAAAATACGGACACCGGCAATGCGCTTTCGCATTTTGCAGATCCGCACAGAACTATATAGAAAATGCTTTTTCTTGTCCGCAGTGCGGACAAGAATAGAGACATGTTCTATATTTTTGCTGAACGGAAGTGCAGACCCGGAAGCGCGGATCCGTAATTCCGGATCCGAGCGGGACAAAAGTCTGTCCCCATAGAAATGAATGGGTCCGCAATTCCGTTCCGCAAACAGAATTTCGGACGTGTGAATGGGGCATAAGGGTCCCGTTATCACCGCCAGTTAGTTAGCTACTTGTTAGTTAGCTAGCGCCCACCGCACCGCAATCACTGATTTTGGCAGAGATTTTTCATCCACATTGACCGATGCGAATGAAAAAATCTGTGCCGTTCATTTTTTTTTTTTTTCAGCGCAGCGGCTGAACGGAAAAAATCTCATTACCCGTATGCTCAATATAAGGAGAATCGCAGAAACTCCTAATGCTGGCCATACGTGTAATGATTGCGGAGACCCTAAAATGCCAGGACAGTATAAATACCCCACATGTGACCCCATTTTAGAAAGAAGACACCCCAAAGGTATTCCGTGAGCGGTATGGTGAGTTCATGTAAAATTTTATTTTTGTCACAAGTTAGTGGAATATGAGACTTTGTAAAAAAAAAAAAAATATATATATTATATATATATATCAATTTCCGCTAACTTGTGTCAAAAATTTTTTTTTCTGTGAACTCGCCATGCCCCTCACGGATTACCTTGGGGTGTCTTCTTTCCACAATGAGGGTCACATGTGGGTATTTATACTGTCCTGGCATTTTAGGGGTCCTAACGTGAGAATCCAAATACGTAAAAATGCCCTGTGAAATCCTAAAGGTACTCATTGGTTTTAGGGCCCTTTGCGCATCTTGGCTGCAAAAAGTGTCACACATGTGGTATCGCCGTACTCAGGAGAAGTAGGGCGATGTGTTTTGGGGTGTATTTTTACATATACCCATGCTGGGTGTGAGAAATATCTCTGTAAATGACAACTTTTTAAAAAATTTTATTCAAAGTTGGCAATTTACAGAGATATTTCTCTCACCCAGTATGGGTATATGTAAAAATACACCCCAAACACATTGCCCTACTTCTCCTGAGTACGGCGATACCACATGAGTGACACTTTTTGCAGCCAAGATGCGCAAGGGCCCAAATTCAATGAGTACCTTTAGGAGGGCATTTTTACGCATTTTCTTCTCACGCTTTAGGGCCCCTAAAATGCCAGGGCAGTATAAATACCCCACATGTGACCCCATTTTGGAAAGAAGACACCCCAAGGTATTCGCTGAGGGGCATAGTGAGTCCATGAAAATTAAACTTTTGTCAAAAGTTAGGGAAAGGGAGACTTTGTGAGAAAAACAATAAAAAATCAATTTCCACTAACTTGTGCCAAAAATTTTTTTCTATGAACTCGCCATGCCCCTCATGGAATACCTTGGGATGTCTTCTTTCCAAAATGAGGTCACATGTGGGGTATTTATACTGCCCTGGCATTTTAGGGGCCCTAAAGCATGAGAAGAAAAATGCGTAAAAATGCCCTCCTAAAAGGTACTCATGGAATTTGGGCCCTTTGCGCATCTTGGCTGCAAAAAGTGTCACTCATGTGGTATCGCCGTACTCAGAAGAAGTAGGGCAATGTGTTTTGGGGTGTATTTTTACATATACCCATGTTGGGTGAGAAATATCTCTGTAAACTGACAACTTTGTATAAAAAATTTAAAAAGTTGTCGTTTACAGCGATATTTCTCACCACAGTATGGGTATATGTAAAATACACCCCAAAACACATTGCCCTACTTCTCCTGAGTATGGCGATACCACATGAGTGACACTTTTTGCAGCCAAGATGCAAAGGGCCCTAAAACCAATGAGTACCTTTAGGATTTCACAGGGCATTTCTACGCATTTGGATTCTCACGCTTTAGGTTCCCTAAAATGCCAGGTGAGTATAAATACCCCACATGTGACCCCATTGTGGAAAGAAGACACCCCAAGGTATTCCGTGAGGGGCATGGCGAGTTCACAGAATTTTTTTTTTGGCACAAGTTAGCGGAAATTGATATATTTTTATTTTTTTATTTTGTTTTTTACAAAGTCTCATATTCCACTAACTTGTGACAAAAATAAAATTTTACATGAACTCACCATACCCCTCACGGAATACCTTGGGTGTCTTCTTTCTAAAATGGGGTCACATGTGGGGTATTTATACTGTCCTGGCATTTAGGGCCCCTAAAGCGTGAGAAGAAGTCTGAATCCAAATGCGTAAAAATGCCCTGTGAAATCCTAAAGGTACTCATTGGAATTAGGGCCCCTTGCGCACCCAGGCTGCAAAAAGTGTCACTCATGTGGTATCGCCGTACTCAGGAGAAGTAGAGCAATGTGTTTTGGGGTGTATTTTTATATATACTCCTGCTGGGTGTGAGAAATATCTCTGTAAACGACAATTTTTAAAATTTTTTATACAAAGTTGTCAGTTTACAGAGATATTTCTCTCACCCAACATAGGTATATGTAAAAATACACCCCAAAACACATTGCCCTACTTCTCCTGAGCACGGCGATACCACATGAGTGCCACTTTTTTGCAGCCTGGGTCCGCAAAGGGGCCCTAATTCCAATGAGTACCTTTAGGATTTCACAGGGCATTTTTACGCATTTGGATTCCAGACTTCTTCTCACGCTTTAGGGGCCCCTAAAATGCCAGGACAGTATAAATACCCCCTAAAACCAAATGAGTACCTTTAGCTTTTACATGGCGGCTCACAATTTAGCCCCGCCCAAAATGCCAGAACAGTACAAACACCCCACAAATGACCCCATTTCGGAAAGTAGACACCCCAAGGTATTCACTGAGAGGCATAATGAGCCCGTATGAGATTTTTTTTTTTTTTGCCAGAAGTTAGCAGAAATGGAAACTTTATTATTATTTTTTTCCTCAGAAAGTGTCATTTTCCGCTAACTTGTGAAAAAAAATGAAATGATACATGAACTCACCATGCCCCCCTGCGAATACTTTGGGGTGTCTTCTTTCTAAAATGGTGTGATTTGGGGGGTATTTATACTATCCTGACATTCTAGCACCTGAAGAAACATGACAGGTGCTCAGAAAGTCAGAGCTGCTTCAAAATGCCGAAACTCACTTTTTTGCACCATAGTTTGTAAACGCTATAACTTTTACCCAAACCAATAAATATACACTTATTGGACTTTTTTTTATCAAAGACATGTAGAACAATACATTTAGAGAAAAATTTATATAGAAATGTAGTTTTAAAAAAAAAAAAATTTACAACAGAAAGTGAAAAATGTCATTTTTTTGCAAAAATGTCGTTAAATTTTTATTAATAGCAAAGAAAGTAAAAATGTCAGCAACAATGAAATACCACCAAATGAAAGATCTATTAGTGAGAAGAAAAGGAGGTAAAATTCATTTAGGTGGTAAGTTGCATGACGGAGCAATAAACGGTGAAAGTAGTGTAGTGCGGATTTGTAAAAAAGGGCCTGGTCACTAGGGGGGTATAAACCTGTGGTCTTCAAGTGGTTAAAGTTTGCAAGACTAATAAAGTAACGTAGAGTCTCGACTGTAGACAAACATGAAGACACAGGGAGAAGCTTGCAAGCATTGTGGTGAGCAGACTAGAAGGATGGACAATACAGATCAACTAGGTAAAAGTAACATGATACTGTAAACTAGTGGTACTGGAAGACACAGGTGAAGCAGGTAAACATAGGAGAACTCACAGGAAAACAGGTGGGGGGGTAATGCAGAGTTAATGCATGTAAGATGCAAGAGAATAGCAGAAGCACCAAGTGATGAAGCAAGGCACAGTCTGAACACAGTCCAACGTCAGGGCAGGTTGAGTCGGTGCATATTTCAGATAGCAAATCAAAGGTTGGGGCAGGTGGCAAGGAGCAGAATCTGTGGGCAGGCAAAGTACGGTACCCAAGTAGTCATACAACAGGCCACACTTTTGCTGGTAACCAGACACTGGAAAACCCAAAGCTCAGGCACCCTCCCCTTGTGGTGGCAGCCTTAAATACCAAGAGAACCTCAGACATTGGCTAGGGAAGGATTTGAATATGCTCACACTGGCCCTTTAAGACTATAGGTGAGTGTACACATGCCCTCAAGGTACAAATACTAGAGCAATGAAGACAGCAGCTTGTAGAGATTGCCAGATGTCATGGTAAGTAGCAGGGCATCAGCGGGCACAAACCACTGACCTAACAGGGACTGAGTGCCGAGACCCCCACCAATCGCTAGAATGAGGAGAGAGAAGCACCAATCAAAACTCTTGATATGTCTGTATGACATTTCTAAAATTTACTGAAAACTCAGATACCCTTTAACCTGCAATGAGTTACATTTATTTGCCCTATACATGTCCTTACAGGTATCCCACTAGGATAAGTTTAGAAAAGGACCTTCTCTCCCACAACATGACACTCAGGTCTATAACTGTGTTGTCCTACTTTGCATAAAGGCCAAAAGCAGTCCCCATGTACACCCACTGAGGGAAAGACTCCATAAAGTGCCATTGAAACATTTGTATAAATAAAATATTTAAATAACATATGAAAAAGGAAGACAAAGGACCTAATCAACTTTTAGGCCTTGACTACACTGTGACTTTTTGTAGCGCAACTGATTGATTTTAACAAGATAACTACAGCTGTAGTCCATATAAATGCATTCAGATGAATGCAATCTTGTAAACTGCAGCTGTCAATAAATAGTTAAGTCAATCAATTGCGCTACAAAAAGTGCAGTGTAGCCCAAGCCTAATTTTCTTACAGCCACATACAACTCTTTTTTTATTCAGCTCTTTGTAACTCTCTGTTAGTCCTGCTGATCCATCATCTCCTGCCAATAAGTAAACCTGTAAAAATGTAAAGTTCACCTGCTGTTCCATCATCTCCTCCTTGCAGCCCCAGAGAAGGCTTTCAGTGGAGTCCTCTTTGTCTTCACTGCCCTTTCTAGAGGGGTTCTTCCTTTTTCTGAAAAAGTGGGAACAAAACCTCACTATTCCCATTGACAGATAGTAAAGACACTAATGCCTCATTCAACATCCAGCATAGAGGCAGGGCAGAGTGCTGGTTGCAGAGTGCCATTGCATTTTTGTTTTTGCGTTAGTATGTGTATTTCGCCATAGCAATGTGCACCTGCATATAGGGTTGTGCGGACTGAACCCCGCACCTGTTTTTCTTTGCAGTATATATTGGAGGCGTGGCGTGCACACCTGACTAGTTAGTCTGCCCTGGAGGCTGGTTTTAAAGTCAGTATAAAACTGAGTCTGCTTTTATAGCGCCTACCAGTAGCCATTTGGCTCCAGGAGAAGTATATAGTGGGCTCAGCATGCATGTTGGTACTTGCATCCCTGGATCTGATTGAAGCTGTTATGGCACCAGACAAGGTTACAAGCAGAGTGTACCTGGCATGCATGCTGCACCTGCGCTCCCTGGATTTTGTGTGGCTGTCATGGCCCATAACAGGTAGGAACTAGTGTTAGGGTCCACTCATGGAGGCGACCTTGACGTGGTGAGTGGCTTATTACGCTTTGGCCAAAATGTACACTAATGCCTCATTCAACATCCAGCAAGGAGGCAGGGCAGAGTGCTGGTTGCAGAGTGCCATTGCATTTTTGTTTTTGCGTCAGATAGTAAAGACAGTCTCCCTGTTGACAACTTGTGTGAGAGCAGTCAGCATTTGGACGACCCTGAGGAGCTTCAGGAGAAGACTGGGGACCCCATGCATAGCTGTGTTGTGGGTGTTAATAGTGGGACCTGTAGCTATGACATTGGCGTTAGGGGCAGAAACAGTGACAGTCAGGGGAAATGCAGAGCAGGGGGGTGGGCCCCAGGAGCCCACCCTGATATCTCAGAGTTTCCTAATAGTAGCAGAGAGGATGAGGGCTCCTATGATGATAGTGTGTTGAACAGGACCTGGCAGTGGGATTGGTTTGCTGAGGAGAAGGCAACATCAGAGGTGGAGAGTTGGTGGCAACAGTAGCAATAAAGAGCAGAGGCGACGTACCTCTAAATCTGCTTCAGGATCTAATGCCACTGACACTCTGGGTGCATTAGGACCAAATAGTGCAATAGGTAAGCCAACACAAACATAGGCATCACAACTCTACTGAACCACACAAGTGGCAATGCCCCATCCTGTGGGCAAAGGTGGTTTCCAGCTACTGCAATAAGAGTTTCCTTCTTCTCCCATTGTGGCAGAAGGGTGGTATCCACGGGCAGTTTGGTGTTTTTCACATCATCATCATCCCTTTCTGTTTCTTCCACTCAGGCGCCACCTCCTCCCCAACTCCATCATCAGCCATCGATAATGGAATGCGGAACAGAAAACAACTCTATGCGCTTAATTCCCACCTCGCTGGTTGCTGGTGGTGCAGTCACTGCTGTACCATTTAGTAGAGTCTGCATCCTTTAGGGAGCTGATGGTTTGCACTCACTAAAAGATACCTGGGAGAGTATTTCTCCCTAAAATGCAATCCTGCCTTGTACTCTTATGTGGCAGAGAATGTGGTCAGTTCCTTGTGATTGTTGCTTAGTGGTAAGGTCCACGTGAAGGTGGACATCTGGAGCAACTGTTATGGGCAGGGACAATACATGTGTTTCTCGGGCCCACTGAGTCAACATTTTTTGCAGTAGTCATGAGGCGGCAACCCAACAACAAGGTCAGGTCCTTTTGACCCCTGCCTATGATTGTGTCTGTCAGGCTCCCAGCCACACAGGTGAGCCGTTGATAAAGTACATCAAACAGCGAACATCCATCTGGCTTTCACCCTGTTGTCTCCAGCTGGGCAAGGTGTTCAGCGGCAATGGGTGCAACATCATGGAAGCTCTGAACCTAGGGGAAATAATACATGATCCCTGCTTGGTGTAAGTTATTAATCTAGTCGTTCAACACTTGAAAATAAGTACACTGGCTTGCTCAAGGTGCTAGCAATGTCCACAGCACTGTCCTCACATCTTAGATATTCTGCATGACAAAGAACCCTCTCCTGGACTTGCAGTGACAGAACAGTCTGCCACTACTCTGCTTAATCTACATAGCACATGCTGGAGTGTCTGTACGAAAAGCAGAAAGCCGTGAACAATTTTGTCATGCGCCAAACTGCTTCAGCAGAGAGCATGTGTTGCTTCGATGTAAGGCAGTGGCAACTCATCTGAGACGCCTGTTGAGTGCTGAAGCCCTTCAAAGAATCTATAAAGTTTGTCAGCAGGCACAACTGTGGCATCAACATTCTCATTCATCTCATATTTATCTTAGAACAGACACTGACGCTTATGCAACAGGGGATGACAGCAGAAGATGAATAGCTAACACATCTTATTGTCCACCCAGTAGCTCTTGTGGACACACAAGGAGAAACTGCCCGGAGGAGGAGGAGCTCCCACTGGAGGAGGAGGAAAAGAGGGCAGAGGAGCAAAATGATGCTAACAACAATGGCACCAGCCACCCATTAATCTCAGTGGTGGTCAGAGCTGGAATGTACTGGTTCCTTGAGCACACTAGCCAGGATAGTGAGCTGTATGCTCACTTGCTTATGCTAGCAGTATGATGATTAATTGAAAACCATGCTTTTAGAAGTTAAAGCAAAATGGAGGAATGTTTCAAGGGAGGCCAAATGGGGAGGCCACTAGGAAACACTGTTTACTCAGCTTGCCCCAGCTTTCGGTAAGCAGATGACTGTCGCCAGTGTGTCTGAAAGGAAGGCCCCTCTCCACCCCCTGAAGAGTAACCGCCATTCCAACGCCACGATCAGCAGAAGCCACAACGGCAGTAACAGCAGCAGCCATTTCAGAGTCTTCAATATAATGGAGCAGTTTTTCACATGTTGTGCTAGGCTAAGGCCAATCAGCAAGTGAAGACCTCCAGCCTCACCTCCCAGGTTCAGATGCACTTATACTCTGGCCTGCTTCTGGGGAATTCCCTTTTCTCTGACCACATGGCATTCTAGGATGGTAACTGGAACAGTGGCCCTAACTGGCACAGTATAGACTCTTTCATCTTTCATGCCCAGTCCCCAATGTACCAAATTGTCCTATGGCAAAACATCTTTCCTGTGTCCAAAACATCACTTTTGTCAAATTAAACCAAGCCTGGATTGGGGAGGATTTTTCACACTGCTCCGGCTGAGGATAATGAAAAGATCTGGCCTTGCTGACTGTGCCCCATCTTACCACTGTTACTGTCTGGCTTACTGCTCCCATCAGATTTTGTACAACTACTGCTGCTGCTGCCTCTATCATGCAACTGCCACCATCATGCCACTTCTGCCACCATACCTCTGCTGCTGCCTGCCTGCCTACTATCATGTTTAGAGATTTGCGAAATTTTCAAAAATTCAATTTGGACGCTTCAACGACTTATTTAAAAAAATTGGATTTCATCCAAATGAATTTGTCACAAAATGCATTATAAATCAGCAATTTCCCGGCCTGCAGGGTGAGTGCATGTTGGTGTACATCACTGTGCATTGCAGAAACATGCATAGCTAGTGGAAGTGAAACAGTTACTGTGCGTCAGTATGACAGGCAGGTGACAGGTGTCACTCTTAGGCCTCATGCACACAAACGTATTTTGGGTCCGTGTCCAAACTGCATATTTTGTGGCTCGGGTGCGGACCCATTCACTTCAATGGGGCCGCAAAAGATGCGGACAAGAATAGGCATTTCTACATTGGGCCAAGCTCCGTTCCGCAAATTGCGGAACGGAACGCGGAACAGCTTCCGCGTTTTGCGGACCGCAAAAAACCTACGGTCGTGTGCATGAGGCCTGAGACTCAGTTCACACTTCACTTATTTGGTTAGTTGTGGGTCAAAACCTGACCAAATAACTGAAGTGTGAACTCATCTTTACAGTTCAATGTCAGAGTCAGGTGTAATGTACAGTTGTGTTCAAAATTATTCAACCCCCAATGCTGTAAAGGGTTTTAGGGAATTTAGTGTACTTTTGTAATTGTGTTCAGAATGAAATCTTACAAGGACTTTTTAAAGAACCAAATACAACTAAAATGACATCAATTGTTTTTGTAATACAGTATTAAATGTTTTTTTGTGATTTCTTCATTGACACAATTATTCAACCCTTTAAAGACGACCGCTCTTAAGAACAGAGGTTCATTCAAGTGTTTTCGATCAGGAATTGAAAACACCTCTGGATGTTAAGGAGCAGCAATCAATCATAATAAGCACTGATTAGGCAGATGTAAAATGACTGTGATACTCAGCTTCTTCTAGACATTTACTGGTGTGTTTACAGACTTGGTGAAGTCAAGAGAATGGTCCAGGAAGACAAGAGAAGAGGTGATTTCTCTTCACAGGAAGGGCAATGGCTATAAGAAGATTGCAAAGATGTTAAACATACCAAGAGACACTATAGAAAGCATCATTCGCAAATTCAAGGCAAAGGGCACTGTTGAAATGCTGCCTGGTCGTGGCAGAAAGAAAATGCTGACTTCGACTGCTGTTCGCTACTGGAAGTGCAAAGTGAAGAAAAGTCCCCGTGTGACTGCTAAAGGAACTGGAAAAAGATTTGTCAGATGCAGGTACTGAAGTTTCAGCTCAGACAATAAGGCGCACACTGCGTAATGAAGGCCTCCATGCCAGAACTCCCAGGCGCACCCCCTTGCTGTCTCCAAAGAATAGGAAGAGTCGACTGCAGTATGTCAAAAGTCATGTGGACAAACCACAAAAGTTTTGGGATAGTGTTCTGTGGACTGATGAAACAAAATTAGAACTGTTTGGGCCCATGGATCAACGCTATGTTTGGAGGAGGAAGAACAAGGCCTATGAAGAAAAGAACACCTTGCCTACTGTGAAGCATCAATCATGCTTTGGGGCTGTTTTGCTTCTACAGGTACAGGGAAGCTTCAGCGTGTGCAAGGTACCATGAATTCTCTTCAGTACCAGGAGATATTGGATAAAAATGTGATGAAGTCCGTCACAAACCTGAGGCTTGGGAGACGTTGGACCTTTCAACAGGACAATGATCCCAAGCATACCTCCAAGTCCACTAGAGCATGGTTGCAGATTAAAGGCTGGAACATTTTGAAGTGGCCATCGCAGTCACCAGACTTAAATCCAATTGAGAACCTCTGGTGGGACTTAAAAAAAGCAGTTGCAGCGCGCAAGCCTAAGAATGTGACTGAACTGGAGGCTTTTGCCCATGAAGAATAGGCGAAGATACCCGTAGATCGCTGCAAGACACTTGTGTCAAGCTATGCTTCACGTTTAAAAGCTGTTATAACTGGAAAAGGATGTTGTACTAAGTACTAAGATTGAATGTCACTTGGGGGTTGACTAAAACTGATAATGATGTGAGCACAGAAAAGACATTTGTGGTTATTTCATTATAAATGTTATGTTATATTTGTCTGACTTACAAGTGCCTCTTTTATTTAATTGTAAACAAGATTACTGAAATGATCAAAATCAATGTCAAACTGGCCAAAACACTCAATTTCAGTGGGGGTTGAATAATTTTGAACACAACTGTACTTAAAGAGGCTCTGTCACCTGGTTACAGCATACCCTAATAGTCATATAGCCAGGTAGGGCTCTTAACACTGATAAAAAAAACATACCTTTTATTCCCTTCCCTGAGGTCCATTTTAGCTGTAAAAGCAACTTTTATAAATATTTAAATGAGCAAATGGAACACTCGGAGGCTGGGTATGCCTTCCGAGCACTGCTTCTGCCAGGCCCCCAGGAATGATACCGCCGCCCTGCAAGTTATAATAATGCCCCCAATGCATTTGACTGGCAGAGCTAGACTCACTGGTCTAGTGCTAGGATCCCACGCATGTGCACCTGCATGTATGATGGTGCGTGCGCACTCAACTGTTCCCATTCTTCTGGGCATGTCCTTGTCTTTTAGTGCGCACACGCCGCGGTGCAGTGACATGGCGTTGTTCATCCCATAGTCCTGGCGACTGAAAAATAAAGTGGCCTCCTCAAAGGGCCTGAGCAAATTCCAGGTGTCATGCATGAGCTGTCGCTGGCTATTGTCGAAGTTACACAGGGGAGCTATCCTGTCCACCTGCATCATCAATTAATTGTTCACGGCCTTCCAGTGGTGTAGTGTGGATTACCAGCAACTAGGGCAAGCCAAGTATTGTGCCCCCGCCCAACAGATAACGTTTTGCCCAAAACTTAATGATTTCACTCCAAAAAGCTAATTGAAAGATCTAACAGTCCTTTTAAGGACTACAGTGTGTGTTTGAAAGCAGTGCAGCACCTTTTTTTTTTTTTTTTTTTAAGAAGGGGTTTGCTTCAGCACTATCAGGGACAGGAGTCACCAGGAAGGGAAAGATAAGATAAGTGCAGGACTTGAAAATCGCTTTTTTAACTTCTAAAAGACAGAAAGATTTCAGATTAGTAACATCTACAATACGGCATCATTAAGCAGTGTGTTGGGCAGATATTACAAAAAGGGGCTTATTCACTACAGTGTGCCTGCAACTGAGATATAGACTGCACCATCATAAAGCAGTGTGTTGGGCAGACATTATAAAAAGAGACTTATTCACTACAGTGTGCCTGGTACTGAGATATACACTGTAAAATCATAAAGCAGTGTGTTGGGCAGACATTATATAAAGGGGCTTATTCACTACAGTGTGCCTGGTACTGAGATATACACTGCACCATCATAAAGCAGTGTGTTGGGCAGACATTATAAAAAGGGGGTTATTCACTACAGTTTGCCTGCTACTGAGATACACACTGCACAATCAGAGAAATTATTTGTTCTTGGAAAATAACCTAACTTGTGCCACATCTGTGTTTGCGTTCAATCCGCGACCATTATATTATTTAATCCAGCAGAGAGTGATTTATATTTTGGCCATAGTAAACTAGTTTTGGGCACATCTGTGTTTGTGTTTAGGCCACAACCGTATATACAGTATTCCCGCAGAGAATACATTATATTTGGGAGAAATTTGTATCCAATATAGAACTACATCAGAATACAGTGTATCCAGTACTTTACTGGAATCCAATACAGTGTGTATTGTAAAAATTACATTATCTCTGAGCAGGTGTAGTGCCAAAAATCCTTGTTTTTCTGTATCCGGTACCTTACTGGAAGCCAATATAGTGTGTATTGTAAAAATTACATTATCTCTGGGCTAGTGTAGTGCAGAAAATCTTTATTTTTCTGTATCCAGTACCTTACTGGAAGCCAATATAGTTTGTATTGTAAAAATTACATTATCTTTGGGCTAGTGTAGTGCCAAAAATATTAATTTTTCTGTCTCCAGTACATTATAGCAAGCCAATGCAGTGTGTATTGTACAGATTTCATTATCTGTTGCCTAGTGTAGAGCCGAAAATCTGTATTTTACTGTATCCAGTACATTACAGCAAGCCAATACAGTGGGTATTGTAAAAATTACATTATTTTTTGGCTAGCGTAGTGCCGAAAATCTGTATTTTCCTGTATCCAGTACTGTACTGCATCAGAAAACTATGTCTTTAGCGGACAGTAAAACAATCTGCACCACATCTACAGACAAATCCATTAATATGAAGAAGGCAAGCACAAAGGGATGGGGAAGTGGGCGTGATGCTGATGGTGCAAGCAGAGGCCTTGGCACTGGGCGTGATGCTGATGGTGCAAGCAGAGGCCATGGCCCAGGGTGTGATGCTGATGGTGCAAGAAGAGGCTTTTGCCCTGGGCACAATGAAACTGTGCCTGCTGCCAGTGCACCAGAAAAAATTCCTCCAAAACTCCTCCAAAAAAATCCTCCTTACCCAGCTTCATGTCCAACTTAGCTGGGCGGCGCAGGACAACACTGTTCAAGTCGGACCAGTGCGAACAGGTGGTCAGTTGGATTGCAGAAGATAATGCTTCCAGTTGCTTAAGCACCACCCTCTCTTCCACGAAGTCCAGTCTCTGTAGCCAAGAGTCTGGTCAAACGAATCCTCACTCTGATCCTCCTTCCTCCCACCATGTCGCGTGGCCAAACAAGTGATCCCGCACTCGGATATTCTCTTTTCATCGCTAGTACTTGGTTTAGCTCTCTAGCCAAGCACGCTTGAAGAGGTACCTGAGCTATTGTGCCCTGATTCCCAACCTTTTGAGCCTTTACAGTCTCAAGAAGATGACGGTGTTGAATGGCTATCATTCGTTCACGAGGTCGATGATGATGAGACACAGTTGTCCAATCACTGAGGTGGTGGTTAGGTCAAATCAGTAGGATGAGCAGAGTGAGGAAGTGGAAGAGGAGGTGGTGGATGATGAGGTCACTGACCCAACATGGGAAGGTGAAAAGCCGAGCGAGGACAGCAGTACAGAGGGGGAGGGATCCGTAGCACCGCAACAGACTGGAAGAGGCAGTGAGGTTGCCAAAAGGGAGACATGGGCCCACACCAAACAGGCCCGCAACCATTACACCGAGTACCCCCATGTGTAAATCTACCTTGCCAAGGGGTAGAAATAGTGGTAGTTTGCAACCTGTGTCATGCAAAAATGAGCCGGGGCGTGAACACTAGCAACCTCACCAACACCAGCATGATCAGCCACATGGAATCCAAGCACTCTAATAAGTGGGCCGAACGCCTGGGTTCACACTCTGCGTCTGCGGGTCCCACCACTATTTAGTGCTGCTGAAGGCATTATAACAGATAAGAGTATCCGCTTGTCCACTTACAATGCTGACAGGTTGACTCAGATAAAAATGAACAAGGCCTGGATTGCCCCTGACTGCTCCACTCCACCAGAGGAAAGCTGAGCTAATGAGGAACAAAAAACGCTATTTAAAAATATGCTTTATAATGTACTCAATCCACAATATTCAGATGCACCCTCTTCACTGCAAAATAAAAGGGTATATGTTTAAATCTTGTTTTCTCATCCGCATCCTCCTCCTCCTCCATACAGAATAGAAATTTCCTCACTACAATGTTTTGTAGAGTTCGCTCAGCTTCTGGCCCTTACCTCCAATGCTTTATATGGTCTGCTCACCTGTAGGCCATCACTGCAATGTTTTATGGGATTTGCTAGGTTTCAGGCCCTCACCAATGCTTTATACGGTATGCTCACCTGTAGGCCATCACTGCAACGTTTTTTTGGGGTTCTTCTAACTTCAGTCCCTGACCTCCAATGCTTTATACGGTCTGCTCACCTGTAGGCCATTATTACAATGTTTTATGGGGTTCGATCACCTTCAGGCCCTCACCTCCAATGCTTTATATGGTCTGCTCACCTGTAGGCCATTACTGCAATATTTTATTGGGTTCGCTCACCTTCAGTCCCCCACTACTATTTTTTATAGCGTCCGCTCACCTTCAGGCCCTCAACTATAATGTTTTAGAGGGTAACCAGCACGCCCTTGCTCCAAATGTTTTTGAGGGTCACCAGCATGCCATCAATGATAATTATTCAATTTTGTGTATGTTGCCCTCCTTTATGTGTAATAAAGGGTTTATTGGAGTGCCGGTTCCTTGTAATTTTTGGCAGCCCTTTCGTTTTTTGCACTCTCACTGACTAGACTCTAAAATTTAAAATCTTTATTTCTATCTTCTCTAAAACAAATACATAAGAACTGGACAAGTGAAGTTAAAATTTCCAGGGTACACCAGCAAGGAAAATGTATCTGAATATGTATTGGTCATTAGCATCCAGCTATATGACTTAACGGTATTAGCTCAGTCTTTAGGGTATATCACCCATTTATTCCTTTTTTAATGGGTGATATGCCCTAAAGACTGAGCTAATATGTTAAGTCATATAGCTGGATGCTAATGACCAATACATCTTCCGATACATTTCCCTTTCTGGTGTACCCTGGAAATTTTAACTTCACTTGTCTAGTTCCTATGTATTTGTTTTAGAGAAGATAGAAATAAAGATTTTAAATTTTAGAGTCTACACCTGAACAATTGTAGCACCATGTGAATGAGGCCCTCCTTTATGTGATATACAGGCTGTATCGGAGTGCTTCTTCCTTGTAATTCTTTCCAGCATTTGCACTGTATATACAATTGAATATACAGGAAAGAATGTTTCCTAATAATTTTACCTTAAAAAAAAATTTTTTTTTGAGGGGGCGGGATTTTGTCGCTATGTAAAAGTGTCGGACAATTGGGACAATATGGTTCCCAGCAGCGACATTGGAGTCCATGATGCACCCAGACATGGTCCCCATGCTGTTCCAGATCCATTTCAGTGCTGTTTCTGTCACTTTCTGACCTTTTCCAATGGACCAGGCACCCTCCCTTCATCCGAGCAGGGGGTGCCAGGTCGTCTCCCATTGACTTTAATTATACTCGGGTGCTTGGCCGAGTGCACGAATATCGCTATGTGTTCGGATTGAGTACCCAAACACTTTGGTGCTCGCTTATCACTAGTAAAGCGCTCAAAGATGGAACCAGCAAAGGGAACTTCTTGGAATAGGGGAGTTTTATGTTTATTGCTATGCTTTACTTTGTGGCCAGGGTTTTCAGCATTTTAGTACAAAAATTTGAGTAAAAGACATGCAGTAAAATTGATAAGAAAGTGCTACTTGTGAAGATTACTCTTACTCTTTGCCCCTGTAAGGAATATGGGAAGCTATGGCACAACTTGGGAGTGAGAATAAGTTTTTAGTTTGGTAGATTTTGCGTTTGGTAGCCCCTATTATTACTCCACATGATATGTAGCCTAGCTTTTCTGGGACTCTAAAGGGCAGTTCTGCCTACGTATGCTGCAATAATGAGGCCTTACCACTGCATAAGTAGGCATTTTGTCCATTGAAATTCCCCAGAGATTCCTAACAAGGTTTTCCAGGCTCTTAGGCAGCAAATCAGCAAAGTTAGTCTTCAGTATGAAAGTTGGTGGTTTATCAGTGCAGAACTACCAGGCCTGCCATTTTGAGGTCTGCAAAAGCTGGGTAACAACTTCTGAAGGTCTGTGATGGAGGACATATTGGTTATATAAAATACAGTGCTGCAATGTATCATATAGCATTAGGGCAATGTAAGTACTCTGTGGTAATTGTTGTCACCCATTTCTTCTATCACCTCAAATAAAAGTCGGTCTTTATGGAGGGTTTATCACTAATTTCTTTAGCACATTTAGAATTTGACGGTCTTGGAAAGACAGGTGACAACTGTGATAGAGGCCACACTTCGTATATATTGCACGTTCTGTACATAGCGTAATATGCTCCCCTATTTAGTATATACTGTAGTTCATGTATTTTGGAAGTCTTTGTATTTTCTTCTAATTCAATACATTTGTGTCCATTCCATGTATTCTGGATGTATTTATATTTTAATTGGCCTGATTAGCTCTTGTGGTTAGCCCTATTTAGATATATGTATTTTCTTCTGACTTTACAGCCTGATGAAGGTGATGGTTCACCTCCGAAACGCGTAGCTAGCCTTTTATTTATAGTGTTTTATGTATGTTTTTAATAAATAATTTTATAGATAGCAGAGCAGCGTGCTTTTGTTTTTCTTTTTATGCTCCTTGTTGAGCGAACATATTCCTTCCTATTAGTGATGAGCGGCAGGTGCCATATTCGATTTCGACGAAATTCGCGAATATTCGTATGAATATTCGTTTCATATTCGTCGAAATCGAATATTCGTCATTTTTCTAGTTATCGCGATTAACATGCGATTTAAATAATCGCATATTGCGATTTTAACTTAAGGCTACTTTCCTATTGGTTTCATATCTAGAATTAGCGAGGATGACGAATATGACGAATGTATTCGTCATATTCCTCAAAACGAAGATAACGAAGTATTCTACATCTTCGTTTTAGCAACCTATTCGTCAACTTCGCTAATTCTAGCAATCAAATAGGAGGGTTGACTATAGAGACAACTGTGTTAAATTCGCTATGCGATTTTTTTTTTTAATAAATAGAATAATAATAATATAATATAATATAATAATTTTATTAAGTAATATAATTATTGTATTAAAAAAAAAATCGCATAGCGAATTTAACACAGCTGTCTGGTAAGTCAACCTTCCTATTTGATTGCTAGAATTAGCGAATAGCGAAGTTGACGAATAGGTTGCTAAAACGAAGATGGAGAATACTTCGTTATCTTCGTTTTGAGGAATATGACGAATACATTCGTCATATTCAGCTATTCAGCTAATTCTACCAAGCCAACCATAACTTCCGTGCTCATGGAGCGTCCCCATCACCATGGGAACGTCTCCATATACTAAAATGTACTGTCGGATTTGAGGAATTACGTTGAAATCGCAATGCGATTAATTCAAGTTATATTAATCGCATTGCGATTTCAACTTAGAGCTGGGTTTATAATGGGTCAGCTTGCTAGAATTAGACGAAGTTAACGAATATGGAATATAGCAGCAGTGCTAAGTTGAAATCACAATGCGATTAATTTAACTTAAAGTATTCGCATTGCGATTTCAACTTAGCACTGCTAGTCATAGCTATATTCCATATTCGTTAACCCTTTGGCATACTCCTCCCCACAAGCGTCCCGTCACCATGGGAACGCCTGGTGGTTAGAATATACCATCGGATCTGAGTTAGATCGTGAAAACTCAAATCCGATGGTATATTCTAACACAGAGAGCGTTCCCATGGTGATGAGGAGCTGACAGTTAGAAGTATGCCAACACGCGCGCACATACCGGCTCCCTGCTGCCTGGAGGCACCTGTCCTCTGACAGGGCACTGTGATCTGCACTATTAGCCCCTCAGGTGCCGCACCTGAGGGGTTAATAGTGCGATCACACCCTGTCAGAGGTCGAGTCCGCCGAGCAGCAGTCTCTCCCACTATTAAAATCATTAATGGGCAGTGCACCTAATTCCCCCCTCACCAGTATTACAAACAATAATTGGTGGCCAGTGCCGATCCCCCTATTAAACATCATTGGTGGCCAGTGTGCGCTAGACAATCCCTCCCCACGTATTAATTATCGCTGGTCAGTGCGCACTCAATCCCCCTCCCTCCCCAGTAAAAAATCATTGCTGGCAGTGCGCCTCCCTCTCCCCCTCCCATCATTGGTGGCAGCGGCAGCGGCAGCTCGATCAGAGTCCCAGCAGTGTAATGCTGGGGCTCGATCGATTACCATGGCAGCCAGGGCTACTGCAGTCCTGGCTGCCATGGTTGAGTAGTCAGCATTGTACTTACCTGCGCTGGGGCCGCGGGCGCTCCTTCTTCTCAAACTCACAGTTTGAGGAAGGAGCGCCCGCGCCAGCGCAAGTACAATGCTGACTAGCTAACCATGGCAGCCAGGACTGCTGTAGCATCCTAGCTGCCATGTAACTGACTCGAGCACTCACTGCGATCTGATCGACTGCTGCTACCTGTGAGGGAGAGAGAGGCGCACTGCCAGCATGTTTTTACTGGGAAGAGAGGTATTGATGCGCACTGATCAGCGATAATGATGGGAGTGTCAAGCAACTGCCAGCATATGTTGATAGGGGATCGGCACTGGCCACCAATTGTTTGTAATACTGAGTAGGTGCACTGCCGATTATGATTTTAGTAGTGAGAGCACACTGTGCGGCACCCGACCTCTGAGCAGGTGCTGTGATCCGCTATTGGCCCTCAGGTGCGGCGCCTGAGTAGTCGTCGATCACAGTGCCTGTCAGAGGCGAGTGCCGTCCAGGATCCATGCGGCGTGTTGTATATCTGACTTCATGTCCCCATCACCATGGGAGCGCCTCTGTGTTAGAATATACCATCGGTTTGAGTTTTCACGATCTAACTCAGATCCGATGGTATATTCTAACCACCAAGCGTTCCCATGGTGACGAGGACGCTTTGAGAGGAGTATGCCAAAGGAGTTTAACTGTACTGTTTGGAGGGGAAAAAAGACAAATATTCTAAAAATGTCAAAGCGAATATATTCGCTATAGTGCTATATATTCGTTTTTAGAATATTCGTCTTTTTCAACATCTAAAGTCATGATTCCTCCCTGCTTCTTGCTTGTGGGCCGATGACTCATTGACCCACAAGCATTTTAAGCAGGGAGGAATCATTTGTTCAGATGGAAAAAATGACGAATATTCGATATAACGAATATATAGCAGTATATTCGCAATATTCGCGAATTATCGAAGTTGCGATATTCGCGATTAATATTCGCTATTCGAATATTCGCGCTCAACACTATTTCCTATGTGTATTCTGGAATCCATCTGGAGGATCTCGGTGAACAAGTGCAGCAGCCTGACCTATCCTCTCTACTGAAGAGATTGCGCCATTTCCTAGTATTGTTTCTGGATTTGCATAACATTATTCGGTAAGGTATTCTCACCTTGAGTCCTTATCTGGGAACCCTAAGGTATTTCACAAGGGAGCGCCCTCTATTGTTTTTGATTTTGCAATCTTGTATATATAGCATGAATACATTTAGTATCATATGCATACTAGAGTGTCAGTTCGGGCGCCAGCATGTCTACACGTTTGCGTTAGGCTTCGTTCACATTACTGCCATATTTGGACTCTTTTACAATTCTACATGAGAAATAACCCTGTTTTCCAAAGCTCCTGAGATATAAATCGGCCTATCTATACCTTTATAATCTTTATTTCCTATGTTGTAATTAAACACATTTACATTTTGAGATTTTTGGAATGCTGGGAAAGGCTTCGTTCACATCACCGTTCAGCCTTTCCGTTTAGGAGCAGGTGAACGGAAAGGACGGATTTGGCACATAACTGAGGCGAATGGAACCTAAGGACCCCATAGACTATAATGGGGTTCTTTAGGTTTCTGCTTAGAAGATGATTTTGGAGCAGAGACAAAAGTTGTGCATGCAGGACTTTTGTCTCCGCTTCAAAAATCTTTCTCTAGTTTATGGGGTCCTTAGGTTCCTCTTGATCGATTAAATCTGAACACTCCTATCTGAAAGCCTCAGAATAGGCAGTAGGCTCTAGGGGACCTCAAAAAACCACAGTGGGAAATACTGACTCCAGCGCTCAACCAGTTGAAGAAAGTCCTTTATCGATTATAAAATCATAATGCGTTTCTGGAACACAGCCCCTTCTTAAGATCTCTGTAGGGTTTCCAGGACCTTTGACTGTCTGAAACATCTGATTGGTAGGGTCATGAGGTGTGGGATCCCCAACAATCTGAAATTGATGACCTATGCTGAGATAACAGAAAACACTTAGGAATGTTGTTTGCATTGCAATCTTGTCATTTTTTTTAATCTTTATTTGTTGACACGTTTGTCTAACATCACAATATCACAATTAACTGTCAGCTAAATGTACTTTGAAAGTTTAAAACAAAAAGCATGTAGAAAAGGTTGTACATACCCCAAGTGGTGTAAACATGAAAAAAAAAAATTGCAGAATTGTGTTTATTTTCAATCCCACCCCAGGGATATTTTTTTTTTCAGTTTTTTGAACATTGTAACATCCTGACATCACCATATGCCTCTTCAACCAACACAGTACCTTACAGATATAATCATCATGTCTCCAACAATGTCTTTGCCTATTTCATCTGATGGAAAACTTTGCCAAAAAAAAACTTCCCGGGAGGTTATGCAAATTGGCTGCTTGAAGTAAAGGGAGCAGCGGTCTTGATGCTCCAAGTCTAGCTATCTGCTCTCATGTCCTGTCTCTTTCTTCCTGATTGAAAGGTCAGGAGCAATGCACCAGAGATTTGGCCCATGGCCCCCTCTGTTTAATTTTCAGCATCTGCGCAGTGAGCTCATCTTCAATGTACTTTGCTTCAGAGGCTCACTGCACCGACACCCACTCACTCACTGTGCAGACGGTGACTCCCACGGGTGAACATTTTAAACCAAGGACACTGAAAATTGGCTCACTGCACTGCAAAAATGAAATAGAAGGGCGCATACAAAGGATTTCAGGTGTATTGTGTCTAAAGAAAAAAAGCTCTGAGTCATCAATCAAGAGGAAAGAGGCCAGGACAGAGTCATGGCCAGCTTGACATGAACCTCATAGTTTAGAAATGATATTTTTTTTCTTCTGTCTTACACTCTGTTTGCAAGTATTTGGGACACATTTATTCAGACCAGCGTTGGAACTGCGGTGGATCCGACGCATTTCTTTAGAGTCGCAAGCCTCTTCATAACTTTGGCAGATCCACTGCCGCTACCATGTGTTAGACAGCTTCTGAGCTGTCTTACATTTAAACCATTTTCTATGCCTAAAACAGGCGTACAAATTGGTTTATGAGACAGTACTGTTGTCCCGTCCTGTTGCCCGCCACGCCCACTTTTTAGACTTGATGTGAATGGGGATAAGTAGCAGATTGTGGCGCAAAGGAACTTTGGACTGCAACGTGTGCCATAAATACGCCTAATTTAGGGGTATTTCTGTTTAATAAATGACCCCCAGAGTTCTTTTTGCCCTTCACAGCACATTTAGGTCTCTCAAGTCAATTTGGACCTCCCAGGCCTAACAATTCACTGCCAATCTCTTCAAATTCTTACTTAGTAAAGGTTGAGCCTGTAGAACTGTAGATCCAGCAGCAGCACTGACTGGTAGCAGTGATGCAGCAGAGCAGAAAATCTATTGATATTGCATATTTGTAGGCAGTGCTGGAGTGACCAAACTGTAGAATCAGATAGAGATGAACTCCTAACTGGATGAGCAGTTAAGCTGAAATGAATCTCCAATAAAGCAGAGTCAGATGGTAAGGGTAGCATAGCTAGATGACCAGTATAAAAGAAGAGCTAGAAGAGTGTGCAGCAAACTGGACACTCATTGTAGCAAAAAAGAAGTTTGATGTCGAAGAGCTGTAGCATACTGAATGTATAGGATTGTTGGAAGGTGGATATAGCAGAGGTAGATAGCTGCTGCAACAAAGATAGAGAGCCTTTGCAGATTTGAAAGGCCGATGTAGCAAGTTTGTCTTATTTAAAATCTCTCTCTCTGTCTATTTGGCCGGTGTGTGACTATTTTCCGACACATTCTCTACCGAGGAGTCTCTTTCTTTTTCAACACTCACACTACCGCCCAACAATTTTGCACTCAAAAAAGACACAGACTATAACATCTTCATGTCTGTGTGTTCTGTACATATTCATGAAGGAAAAAATTCTACAAGGACCATGACTCTAACAACACACAGCATGAGTTCATAATCAAACCTTACTGGGACCCTATTTTACAAAAGATCACCAACTGCTATGACGTAAGCTGCCACAATGATATCTCTTGTAAAATCCTATTGGGAGCAAACATTATTATTGCTGAGAGACACTATTGGGGGACATTATTACTGCTAGGGGCCACTATGGGGGCATGCATACTGCAAGGGTTGGGATCCAAAGCTAGCTTTGGTAACATCTAGCACCTGGGTACAGAAGCCAACTTCCGATCCCAGTTTTAAAATGTTTTTTAAGTTAAATAATCAAAGTCCAAAGTTATTCAACAAAGTCGCATTAGGACATGACAAATTTCACCTGCATGCAAAGCCCATACATTTGAATGCTGTACGGAGACAGATTACCATACAGCATTCAAATGAAGTTTTGAACAAAGTGACTTCGGATCTCTAATCTGAAGCGCACTTCGCTCAACACTAAAAATGGCCATTAAAAAACGCCATATGAACAGAAAATGGATGCAAAACATGTGAATGTATTCTTAGTAAAGAAAAAAAAAGTTGACTAATCAGTTAACAAATGTAGAACACAGAATTCTTGAGACTCAAGAGTTTCTTAAGTGCCTGCTTAATTTCTCTGTTGCTCAGACTGTATATCATAGGATTGAGAAGAGGAGTTAAAATTGTATAGAAGAAAGACAGGACTTTCTTAACACTTCCTCGATTCGGAAATAAATATATGGTAAAAAGAGATAAATAAAACACAGACACAACAGTCAAGTGAGAGCTACAGGTGGAAAAGGTCTTCTGCCTCCCAGTCACTGATGGAATTCTTAGTATGGTGGTGATAATATACACATAGGAAACCATAATTATAGTAAATGGAGAAATTGCCAATGGTATAATCAGTATGATATCTTCCATTTTTATCATGAATGTGTCTGAGCAGGAAAGTTCTGGTATTGGGTCTAAGTCACAGAAGAAATGGTCAATGATGTGTGGTCCACAGAAATCTAAATGACTTATTGTCACCGAAAACATAAACACAACAGCAAAAACTATCAACCAAAATAACAATATTGCCTTCAGACAAAATGTGAGGTCAATGACGTAGCTGTAATGAAGAGGGTTACAGATGGCCTGATATCTGTCATAGGACATCAGAGTCAGGAGTAGACATTCTAATGCTACAGATCCTGCAAAAAAGCAAAATTGTATCAAACAGCCAATAAAAGATACAAAACTTCCTTCATAAAACACAACACGGAGCATGTTGGGCATGATTGTTGTGGAGAGTAGAATATCTGAGAAGGAGAGCTGTGTGAGGAGGAAGTACATGGGAGAGTGAAGTGATCTGCTGTAGGACACCACTATGATGATGAGGAGGTTTCCACATACCTGTATAGTCACACAAAAGATGATCAGCAACACTAGAAAGAGAAACCAATTTAAGTTTCGGCCTCCC
The DNA here is from genome assembly GCA_033119425.1 of Bufotes viridis. Lineage (NCBI taxonomy): Eukaryota > Metazoa > Chordata > Amphibia > Anura > Bufonidae > Bufotes > Bufotes viridis. Next base: position 17,124,238 of record CM065590.1, read on the forward strand.
TGAAATCCTAAGAGCAATATTTCAGTCACAACACTGAAATTGTGAGCTAGCATCTTCATTTTGTAAAAAAAAAAAATCTGTTCCATACTCTTGGTGCATTTGCAGTGATTTCTTGTTTTGTATCTAACATTTCAACCTACAGAAAAATAAGAATTATAAGATTATAAAATCATTTTCAAATTACAGATGCAAATGTTTTTTTTTCAGCTAGAAATCTCCATAAAATAAGAATTTATAAATTCTATATTAAAACTGAAATATAAAATAAAAATGAAAAATTAATGTTGTTATTTTAACAATAAAGTTAATTTTCGTAAAAATATAACAAAATCACTGTATGAAATATTAAATTGTACAAATAGCGGTAATATACAATGCAATAACATGTTATGTTTATCCTATAAAAAATAAAAATTCTTACCTTATAAACCTAAAAGGGGGCTATCTAAAATACATTTTTCCTCAAACTCTTTACTAAAAAGGTAAAAAGTTACTATAACAGATATGATATTAAATATATTTTTTTTTATGGAGCAAAAAGAAAAACCATAATGTTTGATCTCTTTCAGAAACAGTTTGTCTGGAATTCTATTGTCTGGGTGTTGAGCAGTAATACCAGAAACAATCTAAGGACAAGTTCTGGAATAAAACAGCCATGTTTTTCTAACCCTATGAAACAATACAAAGACATTTTCTGCTTGAAAACACCAAAAACTAAATAAAATACTAATACTTTAAGCCTCATAAACTTTATTTGTTAAAAGAGAGTGGAGTGTATCTGTGGTTCTGTGTTGTGAAGTCATAAGCACTCTGTAGACCTTTTTGTGGAGCCTCCAAGCAATGCCTTATTAAGAGGTACATCATCATAATCCATAATCTATCATAATACATCATCAAAAAATCACATAACAGTATAAACTTGGAATCATAAAAAAAGTGTATTAGGATCTCAAAAAAGTCCATATTCCATATACTCAGAGGACTACTGTAATGGGATTTACCTGCCTCGTACATAGACTGTAGATTAAAGGAAGGCTAAATTGGCATCATATCCTTGTTATTTATATTTAAAAAAAAACATGTATTTCTAAAAAATGTTATTTTAATTCAAATCTTACTGTATACATTATCAGACCTGGTATCAGTGTTAATGAAGAAAGCCACTGACGACGAAGTCAACCAAAACTGCACTTACATAGATCCAGGCCAGTACAGGTCACGTCCATCCTTTGGCTTACTTTCCTGTAATTTCTTACTTTGACATTTATTAAGAAAAAGGCAATAATATACATTTTACAAAGCAAATAGACATATCTCCCTCCTGGTCATTGGAGCAGATACTGTATAATGTTTGAACTTGCTGCACCTTTTATAGTTAAAAATTGAGAACACAGATGTAGCAAAGCCTCGGAGAGTTCAAGAGCAATCCCAGCGGAATTGAATGACATAAAGAAGTTTAAGAAAGTTTTGAAGTTTAGAAAGTTTAACAAAATGATGCCAACACACGGAGATTAAAAGAATTACAACAGTTAACCCTTTCCTGACCACAGGATTATTACAGGGAATCTCTCGCCTGTTTTTTCCTTCCCTAACTAAAGGCAGCAGAAACTATTGACTGATCCCCTAGCAAATTTTTTACATTTTTTCACTCACATAGCCGTACGAGGTATGAGCCTGTGTTTTGTGGGACAAGATGTACTTTCTAATGGCACTATATAATACTGCATATAATGTAGTGGGAAGCTGAAAAAAAAAACCTAAAACTATTTAAATTTAGGGAAGAACAAACCCGAACCATAATGTTCGGGTTCGTACCGACCATTATGGCGTCCAGGCACCCGAACATGGACATTGGCGCCAAGCAGCCAATCAGCAAGCTTTTACGATGTGGGCACCTGGAAACCATCAAGTCATGCCTAAGCTGTGATTGGCCTGAACACCACAAGGCCTTCATGCATAAATGCCAGATCACGTGTTGTGCCGCCATTCTGCTCTGACTAGTGTAGGGACAGGACCCTGCTGCAGTGAGGGACAGCATTAGGATTCATTGTTTTTGATAACTCTGTGGGTGACCTGTAGGCATTTTTGTGGTGCAATAAAACACCTTTGCACCAGTGACACAGAAATACAATACTTAATCGGACTGTTAATTCTGTGGGTCCTTTTCAGGAGTTCAGAACACCACATTTTCAATCATCTTACTGTCATTGGATAGTTAATCAGTCTATTAACTGTGTCGGTGGCATAAAGCAATTTTTTTTATAGCACCTCATTTTCATCAGTCTTACTGTAATAGGAGAGTTAATCATTCTGTTAATTGTGTTGGTGACATAAAGCCTTTTCTTGCGGGGAGATACACATCATCTGCCTCCATGATACGGAAAGAAAATAGTTAATCCTTCTGGTAATTCTGTCAGTGACCTATAGCCATTTTTTTGGGGGTGAAAAACACTTTGTTTGCACCGGTGACACAGAAATACAATTGCTCGTCTGTCAGTCAATTCGGTGGGTCACCATAAAAAAAGGGAAATGGCTGTAATCCTGGTGCTGCTGGTGTTGGTGGAGATCCTTCTTCAGGGAGAGGACATTGTAGATCTGTGCCAGCTATGCACTCCTTGCAGACCGGCACGGAGGGCATGGTTGAGGAGTGGGTGGAAGTTGATGTGGAGGATGATGAGGTCCTATTGCTCACATGGCATCTAGGTCATCTGAATGACATGTACAGTTCAGAGGAAGAGGTGGTGGTCACACAGCGCCAGCCACGCTCCAAAAGAGGGAGCAGGATTCAAAAGCAGAGCAGCTGGCTCCCTAGCCAGTACACCTGCTAATGCCCACCACACAAAGTGTGAGCTGCCTTGTAGTAGACACCTAAAAACCACAGCAGATCTGAGGCTTCTCCTGCTCCCTCTTCTGCTGTGGTCTTGGCCTCTTCTACCTAAAATAAATGTTGGCTACCTTCTCTGCCTCTTCCACCTAAACCACCATGTCCCCCTCGTCCTCCACTCAAACCTCCACCTCCTGGCTCAAGATTATTATGTCTTATATTGAGTAGAGAAGTATACCGGTCGCATCCAGCTATTATTATACTCCAGCAAAGATTGTGCTTTTTCTTTGACATTTCCAAATGTTTTGGGATCTCCACAAACCAAGAAAAAAATAAAAATAAAAAACAAAATTAACAAAAAAAGGTTGGCTAACTTCTCTGCCTCTTTCACCTACACTGCTACGTCCGCCTCCTCCTCCACTTGGACCTCCACCTCCTGTCTCAAGATTATTATTAGAGATGAGCGAATTTCCAAAAAATTTGATTCGGCCAGTTCGCTGAATTTTTCAAAAAAATGTGGTTCGATACAAATTTATTTGTGGCGAATCGCGTTAAAACTGTCTTTTTCCTGGCTGCAAAGAGCCTTTATAGAGGTGTTGAACAATGTGCCCTGCAGTAACACGCATAGGGAGTCTGCTGTGGTAGTAAAACAATACTGTGAGTCAGTATGACACCCAGATGACAGGTGTCGCTCTTAGAATGACTGCACACCTAACTTATTTGAGCAGTTACGGGGCCAAAACTGACCAAATAACTCAAATGTGAACTCCGCCTTACAGGTCAATGTTAGCGTCAAGAAGATGCGCACTCCTTTTACACCGTCGGCAACTGATTCCACATAGATGTTTACAGAACCTGTTCTATTAAACGTAGAGCCCCCCCAACAGAGTGGAGAGGGTGTCAGCAGTAAGTTTGTTTTGATGTCACTGATTATTTTGCCCTTCGTCTGATCTGTCAGAAAAATAACCCCAAAAAAACAGATCCTGTCTGTGGAGCATCCGCCTTCCCTTGGTCAGCATTTGGTCAGTAATCCATCAGTATTGCTAAAGCCAAAAAAAAAAACAGGAGTGGATCCAAAACAGAGATGACACATGAATGAAATATTTGCAAGTCTTCTGTGTTTTGTACCCACTCTTGCTTTTGGCTACCAAATCATACGCCAATTCTGATGAAAAATAGGGACCATGTCATACAGGCCTTACAGCTGCTACATAGGCAGGATCCATTGTGTGTTTCATTTTTCCTTCCTTCTGACAGATCAGAAGAAGGGTCAAATAAATGATGATATCAGCCAGGCTGAAAATCAAAATAGTGGCCCAGTTAGGTAGGGAGGATGGGAACAGCATAACAAGTCCACAGAGTGGCATAGTGGTGAGGTGGAAGCAGCATCAGGAGGATGCCATAGAGTGGCACAATGACAGTGTAGAGGTGGCAGCAGCAGTATCCAGAGGCCACAGAATGGCACAATGACAGAGGGAGGAGGAGGCAGCAGCAACAGCATCAGGAGGAGGCCACAGGGTGGCACAATGACAGAGGGAGGAGGAGGCAGCAGCAACAGCATCAGGAGGAGGCCACAGGGTGGCACAATGACAGTGTGAAGGTGGCAGCAGCAGCATCAGAAGGCCACAGAGTGGCAAGGTGACATAGTGTGGAGGTGGCAGCAGCATCAGGAGACCAAAGATTGGCAAGGTCAGGCTCAGACTGGCCTACCAGATAGCCGGTAAAAATCCTCGGTGGGCCTCTTTGCCTGTTTGCTTATACTAGTCAGCGGCAACCCCAGCTGCCTGCTGACAAACGCTGTTATAATAAACATTGCAGCATTTACCATAGGCACAGTGTGTATGTAGCAAGCAGCCAAATGATCTGGACTGTCATTCAGCTGCTTGTCCTCTTGTATAGCTGGCACAGTGCTGTGGAGCCGATCTTACTCAACTGTGGGCCCAGCCTCCTGACCTCTGCTCTCACTACGTACATCTGTCATCAAGCTGTCACTGTACAGAGAGAGAGAGCTCTCCTGCTGCCTGCCCAAATTCCAGAGGCTGAGCAGAGTGTGGGAGTTCAGTGTGGGAGAATGTGATAACAGGGCAGGAGAAGAGAAGCAGGAGGCTCTTTTTCAAATAAAGCTACAAAAGTGTGTCCAGCCAGGCCAGTCCCCAAACATTCAGGACCTGCTGAGAGTTGTACTTTTCCTTACTATAAAATTCCTTCCCCCAAGCCTCTTCACACGATGTATACCATGATAGAATCTGCTATGGCTTCTGCTGCTATATATGCTGCATTGAATGGAGCTAAGCCATGAAAGGACACTGCATCAAAAGTGGACATGTCTGTTCTTGGGACAGTTGCGGGTTTAACCCCTTCAGGACAGGGACATTTTCATTTTTTTCATTGTTTTTTTAACTCCCAGTGCCATAATTTTTCCATTCACATAGCTGTATGACAGCTTGTTTTTTTGCGGGACAAGTTGTACTTTTTAACAGCAAGATTTACGGTTGTATACTAGAGTCAATGGGAGAACCCAAGCATTAAACTAGGCACCCTCTGCTCTGAAAAAGGGAGGGTTGTCAGGAATCTAGTTCGGGCTTAGGAGTCTCTGCTGTGACTCCATATATAGCTATGTCCGTATATGAAGTCAGTGCTTAGGGACACCCAGTGTATTTAAATCTAATTTAGTCTGTATTTCAGAAAACTTTCTGCCAGGATTCAAACTCACAACCTTCTGCATTAGAGGCAAAGATCTTAACCACCAGGCTATACAACCCAATGATAAACTGTGCTGGAAAAACCTCATAGTAGTTTCTGTATCAGTAAGTATTTCTTCTGTATAGAGATACTTGCTACTTTAGAACCTACTATGAGGTTTTTCCAGCACAGTTTATCATTCGGTTGTATAGCCCAGTAGTTAAGATTCTTGCCTCTTATGCAAAAGGTTGTGAGTTCAAATCCCAGCCCATTCATTTCAGAAATAGAGACTTAATTACATTTATATGTTTTTTAGTAATTGTAAAAAATGTATGGCACAAAATAAATGTTTAATTACTAATATATACACACACACGAAAATCGGACAGCACTCCAAGAATACACACCAAAAAATAGCGTAGGATAACCGCCGATATAACCGGAAAATCCTCATAGAACACACCAAAATAGCAAATCCGGATAATATTAAAACAGTTTTATTATTAATTTTAAACCCTCTATTTCACCTTAAGGACCCGGCCTTTTTTTACAAATCTGACCAGTGTCACTTTATGTGGTGATAACTTTTATACGCTTTTACTTATTTGCAGGCCATTCTGAGATAGTTTTTTCATCACATATTGTACTTCATGACAGTGGTAAAATAGAGTCAAAAAATTTCATTTTTATTTATAAAAAAATACCAAATTTACCAAAAATTTGGAAAAACTTGCAATTTTCCAAGTTTCAATTTCTCTACTTCTATAATACATAGTAATACCGCCAAAAAAAGTTATTGATTTACATTCCCCATATGTCTACTTCATGTATCGACCATTTTAGAAATGCCATTTCATTTTTTTGGGAAGTTACAAGGCTTAGAAGTTTAGAAGCACATCTTGAAAATTTTCAGAAATTTTCAAAAACCCACTTTTTAGGGGCCAGTTCAGGTCTGAAGTCACTTTGTGAGGCTTACATAATATAAACCACCCAAAAATGACCCATTATAGAAACTACACCCCTCAAGGTATTCAAAACCGATTTTACAAACTTTGTTAACCCTTTAGGTGTTCCACAAGAGTTATTGGCAAATGGAGATTAAATTTCAGAATTTCTATTTTTTGTTACCTTGCCTCAAAAAAGTGTATAGAGCAACCAAAAATCATATTTACCCTAAAATAGTACAAACAAAACTGCCACCTTATCCCGTAGTTTCCAAAATGGGGTCACTTTTTTGGAGATTCTACTGTAGGGGTGCATCAGAGGGGCTTCAAATGGGACATGGTGTCTAAAAACCAGTGTCAAAAAACAGTCCAGAAAATCTGCCTTCCAAAAACCATATGGCGTTCCCTTCCTTCTATGCCCTGCCGTTTGGCCATACAGCAGTTTCCGACCACATATGGGGTGTTTATGCAAACTACAGAATTAGGGTAATAAATATTGAGTTTTGTTTGGCTGTTAACCCTTGATTTTTTACTGGAAAAATTGATTAAAATGGAAAATTTGCCAAAAAAAATGCTGTTTTGGGACCGTTTTTATTTTTTGTTATTTGCATAGTTGATCTGACAGGTTAGATCGAGTGCTATTTCTATAGAGCAGGTTTACGGACGCGAAAATTCCAAATATGACTACTTTTTGGGGGTTTTATTTCAGTTTTTCATAACAAAGCATTTTTGAAAAATGATTTTTTTAGTGTCTCCACATTCGGAAAGCCATATTTTTTTTTTATTTTTTGCGTGACTGTCTTATGTAGGGGCTTATTTTTTGCAGGATGAGATGGCGGTTTGATTGGCACTTTCTTGGGGTGCATATGACATTTTGATCGCTTGCTACTACACTTTTTGTGATATAAGGTGACAAAAATGGCTTTTGATATGGTATTTATATTATTTTTTTTTGCTGTGTTCACCTGAGGGGTTAGATCATGTGTTAGTTTTATAGAGCAGGTTGTTACGGACACGGCGATACATAATATGCGTACTTTTTATTTATTTATTTAAGTTTTACACAATAATATAATTTTTGAAACAAAAAAAAATCATGTTTTAATGTCTCCATAGTCTGAGAGCAATATTTTTTTATTTTTTTGGGCGATTGTCCTATGTGGGGTATAATTTTTTGCGGGATAAGATGGCGGTTTGATTGGCAATATTGTTGAGTGCATATAACTTCTTAATCGCTTGCTATTACACTTTTTGTTATGTGAGGTGACAAAATGTTGTTTTTGACACTGTTTTTATTTTATTTTTTTACGGTATTTACCTGAGGGGTTAGGTAATGTGATATTTTTATATAGAAGGTTTTTACGGATGCAGCGATACCTAATATATGTACTTTTTTATTTTATTTTACTTTAACACAATAACAGCATTTTAGAAAAAATAATCATGTTTTAGTGTCTCGATAGTATGAGAGCAATATTTTTTTATTTTTTTGGGAGTATGTCCTATGTAGAGGCTCATTTTTTGTGGGATGAGATGGCGGTTTGAGTGGTTCTATTTTGGGAGTCATACGCCTTTTTGATCGCTTGGTATTACACTTTTTGAGATGTAGGGTGACAAAAAATGGCTTTTTTTACACCTTTTTTTGTTGTTTTTTTTACAGTATTTACTTGAGGGGTTAGGTCATGTGATATTTTTATAGAGCAGGTTTTTACGGACGCGGTCATACCTAATATGTGTAGTGTATTTTTATTTTTTTAAATTTTATTCAGTGATATGTGTTTTTTTATTTTTACTTTTTTTCACTTTTTTTTACATTTTTTTTTACCCAGACCCACTTGGTTCTTGAAGATCCAGTGGGTCTGATGTCAGTATAATACAGTACAGTACACTATATAGTGTACTGTACTGTATTTTTTTTACTTTACATAGTCTGATGAGACTTCTGCCTTTAGTAGAAGTCAGATCAGACTTACAGTACATTACCATGGCAAGCAGGATGACTCTGAAAGCATCCTGCTGCCATGGTAACCATCACCCGCTGCCAGAACAGAGCAGCGGGTGATGGGGAGGGAGTGGAGCTCCCTCCCTCTGCGATCCCATCAAGAATCGGGGGCTGCAAGGGCACAGCAGCCCCTGATGGGAGAGGGAGGGAGCTCCCTCCTTGTTAACCCCCGTACAGACCACGGCATGGAAGGGGTTAAACGGCTGACATCACAGCACAGATGTCAGACGTTTATAGCAGAGTGTCAGCAATGTGCTGACACTCTGCTATATACCCAAAAGACCACCAGGTAAACATTAGAGGAGGCGGACGGGGGATCGCGATTGCGATCCCGCCTGCCGCACCGCCCGCGCACATTTTAAGTCCCCGATCCCCGTGGTCACAGACCGCGGGGATCAGAGATCCAGAAAGCGTTTGCTGCGATCGCCGTTACGGGGGGGTCACATGACTACCCTCGGCGTTGTGACCTGATTAACCCCTGCAGCGCCACAATGTACTTTTAAAGATATGACGCCATGGGTCCTTAAGGGGTTAACAGGAAATTCATCTTCATAAAATACAGTACAATACAATTCAGCATGGTTGGTGATGATAAAGACACAAAGGGACAAACACTCTCACAGGAGGTGATACACAGCACATTTCATAATATCAGGATAACAGGTATGAGGACCAATGGTATTAGTTCAATCCACTGATTAGAAACAGTATTAAGGAAATTTCAATATAGCAAATGCCAGCTTGCAATCAATACTATCAAGCACTCCAAGAAAAACAAAACTATTTATTCACCCATGTGGCAAAAAAGCGACGTCTCGGCTCAACAAGCCTTTCTCAAGCAAGAAACATCAGTGCAAAGTGAAGTATATATAGGCCAAACAATTCATCAAATCAATGTACATGATACAAAACATCAGTGTATAATTAATTACATAATTGATCAATATAAAAATATAAAATTTAATATCATGATCAAAACAGTGAGCGATTACATATAAGATAGGGGAAAATTTATAAGACAGTGCAACAAATGACAGGGCTATATGATGTGCAAAATCCATACATATATGAATCATAAAGTGAATATGTGCATAATAGTAAACAGCTGTGTAGATACCCCAATCACAGAAACATAATCAAGAGGCAGAGAGCAAAGGGGAGGAAAACATGTAATCATACCCGACAGGAGGACCAAAGTCTCGTGTGTTGTAACTCCACACACGGCGTGTAGTTCGTCACCGTACGCATGCTCCAGGTTACGTCACCGGTGTGTGGAGGCAGAAAGTGACATGCAGCAATGTTCAGAGCATGCGCACCTCACGCCTGCCATCCACACAGTCATGTCATGTATAGTGTCTATTAGGTGGTGATGTGCGCATACGCATGAGCGCGACAGAACAGCGTCACCATATTGGAATCTGGTGAGCTGCCCAAAATATTAGTGCGAAACCAATATGGAACTTATAAGGCTCAAATATGACTGCTAACAAGTAAAGGGGAGGACACGCCTCGTCAGAGGGGTGAAACCTCACCAAAATGGGCACCTCAAACCAGCATGTACAACATATTAATGCCGCACACATTGAGTGGGTGTACCCAGTGGTACCTGTATATCGCAGCCAAACTAAGGGGTCTCCTTATAAACAACAAACATGTGTGCACATTGAAACCACCATACCAACAACTGAAATAGAAACGTACTAATGACAAAAAAAGTATAACGATAAAAGTAGAGGAATGGTCCATCTGCTGGGTACGCATGCTCTCATCTTCTGGTTCTCCACATCATAATCCATATGTACTAGAAAAAAGGAAAATAGAAAAGAACGTTACGTTTCTGTATAGACATAATATATTAATATAATAAGTTCCAACTAGACATAACCACCATACAGAAGCAGAACAGAACAGAGCCCACAGAGGGAGAGGGCAAGCCACCAATCAAATTACACTCCAAGGGTTGTATTCAATGTTAAGACCATGAGGTGTAAGACTGTTCAGAGTGTGTATCCAATACTTCTCTCTTTTTTTCAATAAAAGTAATCTGTTACCACCTCTTCTGGGTAAGGGGACATGATCAATGATCCAACATATAAGATCACGTTCAGTGTGACCCAGATCCAAGAAGTGTTTAGGTACAGGTAGATCAGAACTTTTTTTACTGATCGTATAATGATGGTTGTTAAGGCGAGTCTTAAGGTCAGTAGAAGTCTCACCAACATATAAAAGCTGGCAAGGACATGTTAAAACTAGTGTTGAGCGAACAGTTCGAGCATAGTTTGGGTTCGTACCGAATGTTTGGGTGTTCGTGACACGGACCCGAACCCGAACATTTTCGTAAAAGTTCGGGTTCGTTGTTTGGAGATTTCTATGGCGCATTTTGAAAGCCTGCAAAGCAGCCAATCAACATGCGTCATACTACTTGCCCCAAGAGGCTGTCACAGCCATGCCTACTATTGGCATGGCTGTGATTGGCCAAGTGCAGCATGTGACCCAGGCTCTATTTAAGCTGGAGTCACAGAGCGCCACACGTCACTCTGCTCTGATTAGTGTAAGGGTTAGGATGCAGCTGTTGCGTTAGGGCGAGATAGGCAGGGATTTACTCATCAAAAACACTTAATGAAGTGAAAGATCTACAGCTGTGAATCATTCAACTACCGCTAGTGAATTGCTCACTGTTTTTAGGCTGGGCAGACCGTTTTTCTGTCACTTTTTTCTGGGGTGATCAGCAGCGGCCATCTTGCGTCTTGTGGTGCGCCAGCACAAGCTGCCACAAAGTCCATTAATCCCTCAATAGTAGTTTTTTTTTTTTGCTATATCCTACATCAGGGGCTTGGCTGTGCTTATTTTGTCACCCTTAGTAACTCAGGAAAGATTTGTCTATATATTATTGAGTGGTTAAACTGAAATTCACTTAAATAGCAGTCCCCTGAATTTGGTGTTCCAGCTAGGCTAGCCAGCCAAGTGTAAAACTGTCAGCCATAATAAAAAAAAATTCTGGGGTTGAAATTTAATTTCCAAAAAGCAATCCCCTGAATCTGGTGTTCCAGCTGTGGCTAGCCAAGTGTAATACTGTCTGCTGTCTGGCAAAGAATATATATTTTTTTCTGGGGTGAAATTTAATTGCACAAATAGCAATTCCCAGAATCTGGTGTTCCAGTGGTGACTGGATAATTTCCCTAGTGTCTGTCAAAGGATAGATTTTGTTCTGTGGTGAAATACAGTTCCAAAAATAAAAATACAGTAAATCTGGTGTTCCAGTTGTTGCAGGCCTAGTTTAAATCTGTCCGTAAAAGGGTATATTTCCTTCGGTGGTGAAATTAAATTGCTAAAATAGCAATTCCATAAATCTAGTGTTCCAGCAGTTGCAGGCCTATTTGAAATCACTCCGTAAAAGGGTATATTTCTTTTTATGGTGAAATTTAATTGCTAAAATAGCAATTCCATAAATCTAGTGTTCCAGCAGTTGCAGGTCTATTTGAAATCAGTCCGTAAAAGGGTATATTTCTTTCTTTGTTGAAATTCTATTGCAAACATTGCAATTCCCTAAATATGGTGTTCCAGCAGTTGCAGGCCTATTTCAAATCTGTCCGTAAAAGGGTATATTTCTATCTGTGGTGAAATTTAATTGACAAAAAAAAACAATTCCATAAATCTAGTGTTCCAGCAGTTGCAGGCCTATTTGAAATCAGTCCGCAAAAGAGTATATTTATGTCTGTGGTGAAATTCAATTGCTAAAATAGCAATTCCATAATTCTAGTGTTCCAGTTGCAGGCCTATTTGAAATCAGTCCGTAAAAGGGTATAATTCTTTCTATGGTGAAATTTAATTGCTAAAATGGTAATTCCATAAATCTAGTGTTCCATTTGTTGCAGGCCTTGTTTAAATCTGACCGTAAAAGGATATATTTCTGTCTGTGGTGAAATATAATTGCTAAAATAGCAATACCCTGAATCTGGTGTTCCAGCAGTTGCAGGCCTATTTGAAATCTGTCCGTAAAAGGATACCTTTCATCCAGGGCCTAAATACTAGCCCTAAAAGAGATATTCCCCTAAATCAGTGGTTACTGCTGTGCCTGGATTAGTGTAATACGCTACATAAATAATTAGGCAGATAGTGTTAGGTGCCTGTAAAAAAAAGGCCTGAATTTGACATCTTCACATTGGGCCAAATATCATTTTTCTTATTGTGGTGCTTGGTGAACCGCAACAATGAGGAAAACATCTAGTAAGGGACGCGGTCGTGGTGGTGTCAGTGGACCCTCTGGTGCTGGGAAAGGACGTGGCCATTTTGCCACAGCCATACGTCCTAGTGAACCAAATACTTCAGGTTCCAGTACCCGCCAGAATTTACAGCGATATTTGGTGGGGCCCAATGCCGTTCCAAGGATGGTAAAGGCCTGAGCAGGTACAGGCGCTAGACAATTGGGTGGCCGACAGTGGATCCAGCACGTTCACAACATTATCTCCCACCCAGTCTTCCGCAGAAAGCGCACAGGTGGCACCTGAAAACCAAGCCCATCAGTCTGTCACATCACCCCCATGCATATCTGGGAAACTGTCAGAGCCTCAAGTTATGCAGCAGTCTCTTATGCTGTTTGAAGAGTCTGCTGGCAGATTTTCCCAAGGGCATCCACCTAGCCCTTCCCCAGCGGTGGAAGACATAGCATGCACTAACGCACAACCACTCATGTTTGCTGATGATGAGGACATGGGAATACCACCTCATTAGAGTCAGCAAGTCTCTGACAATGACGAAACACAGGTGCCAACTGTCGCATCTTACTGCAGTGTGCAGACTGAACAGGAGTTGGTCAGGGAGGAAGACTGGGTGGAAGACGATGCAGAGGACGATGAGGTCATAGACACCACATGGAATGAAGGTCGTTCCGCTGACTTTCATAGTTCAGAGGAAGAGGCAGTGGTGAGACCGAGCCAACAGCGAAGCAAAAGAGGGAGCAGGGGGAAAAAGCAGACCAGCCACCACCAAGAGAGTTCACCTGCTACTGGCCACCGCCACCAGGGACCGAGCACCCCAAAGGCAGCTTCAAGGAGTTCCCTGGCATGGCACTTCTTTAAACAATGTGCTGACGACAAGACCCGAGTGATTTGCACGCTGTGCCATCAGATCCTGAAGCGAGGCATTAACGTTCTGAACCTTAGCACAACCTGCATGACCAGGCATCTACATGCAAAGCATGAACTGCAGTGGAGTAAACACCTTAAAAGCAAGGAACTCACTCAGGCTCCTCCTGCTCCCTCTTCTGCTGCTGCCTCGGCCTCTTCCTCCGCCTCGGGAGTAATGTTGGCACCTGCCGCCCACGAAACAGAGAATGTGCCACCGACACCACCACCTGCGTCACCAAGCATCTCCACCATGTCACATGGCAGCGTTTAGCTCTCCATCTCTCACAAACCTTGGAGAGAAAGCGCAAATTCCCACCTAGCCACACTCGAGCCTTGGCCACCCTCGAGCCTTGGGCCTGAATGCCAGCATTTCTAAACTACTGGCCTTTGAAATGCTGTCATTCAGGCTGGTGGACACAGACAGCTTCAAACAGCTGATGTCCATGGCTGTCCCACAGTATGTTGTTCCCAGCCGCCACTACTTCTCCAAGACAGCCGTGCCTTCCCTGCACAACCAAGTATCCAAAAAAAACAAGTGTGCACTGCGCAACGCCATCTGTGGCAAGGTCCACCTAACCACAGATACGTGGACCAGTAAGCACGGCCAGGGACGCTATATCTCCCTAACTGCACACTGGGTAAATGTAGTGGCGGCTGGGCCGCAGGCGGAGAGTTCCTTGGCGCACGTCCTTCCGCCGCCAAGGATCGCAGGGCATCATTCTTTGCCTCCAGTAGCCTCCTCCTTCTACTTAGCTTCCTCCTCCTCTGCTTCCACCAGCTCATCCAGTCAGCCACACACCTTCACCACCAACTTCAGCACAGCCCGGGGTAAACGTCAGCAGGCCATTCTGAAACTCATATGTTTGGGGGACAGGATCCACACCGCGCAGGAGTTGTGGCGGGGCATTGAACAACAGACCGACCAGTGGTTGCTGCCTGTGGGCCTGAAGCCCGGCCTGGTGGTGTGCGATAATGGGCGAAATCTCGTCGCAGCTCTGGGACTAGCCGGTTTGAGGCACATCCCTTGCCTGGCGCATGTGCTGAATTTGGTGGTGCAGAAGTTCATTCACAACTACCCCGACATGTCAGAGCTGCTGCATAAAGTGAGGGCCGTCTGTGCGCGCTTCCGGCGTTCACATCCTGCCGCTGCTCGCCTGTCTGCGCTATAGCGGAACTTCGGCCTTCCCGCTCACCGCCTCATATGCGTCGTGCCCACCAGGTGGAACTCCACCTTGCACTACAGTAGCCCAGAGATATTGTAATATTTATGATATACACTATATTGTCTTCCTGTAATGTACTGGATACAGAAAAATACTGATTTTCGGCACTACAATAGTCAAGAGATAATGTCATTTTGAAAATACACACTCTATTGGATTTCAGTAAGGTACATTAAGGTACAGGTCAGAGATAATGAAATTTTTACAGTAAACACTGTATTGGCTTGCTGTATAGTTTTGGATACAGAAAAATACAGATTTTCGGCACTACACTAGGCACGAGATAATGTAATTATTATAATACACAATATATTGGCTTGCTGTAATTTACTGGATACAGAAAAATACCGATTTTCGCCACTACACTAGCCCAGAGATAATGACATTTTTAGAATACACACGGTATTGAAATTCCTGTAATGTACTGGATACAGAAAAATAAAGAATTTTGGCACTACACTAGCTTAGAGATAATGTAATTTTGACGATACACACTCTATTGGCTTCCAGTAAGGTAATGGATACAAAAAAATGCAGATTTTCGGCACTACACTAGGCCAGAGTTTATGTAATTTTGACAATACACACTCTATTAGCTTCAAGTAAGGTACTGGAATAAGAAAAATACAGATTTTCGGCATTACACTAGAGCAGAGATAGTGTCATGTTTACAAAACAAGCTGTATTGGCTTGCTATAATGTACTGGATTCAGAAAAATAAAGATTTTCTGCACTACACTAGCCCAGAGAAAATGTAATTTTTATGATATACACTATATTGGCTTGCTATAATGTACTGGATACAGAAAAATACAGATTTTCGGCACTAGAATAGTCAAGAGATAATGTAATTTTGTAAAATACACACTCTATTGGCTTTCAGTAAGGTAATGGATACAGAAAAATAAAGATTCTCGGCACTACACTAGAACCGAGATAATGAAATTTTTACAATACACACTGTATGGGCTTGCTGTAATGTACTGGATACAGAAAAATAAAAATTTTCAGCACTACACTAGAACAGAGATAATGAAATTGTTACAATACACACTGTATTGGCTTGCTGTAATGTACTGGATATAGAAACATAAAGATTTCCCCAGCTACACTAGCCCATAGAAAATGAAATTTTTACAATGCAAACTGTATTGGCTTGCTGTAATGTACTGGATACAAAAAATAAAAACATTTTCAGCATTACACTAGGACAGAGATAATGAAATGTTTATAATACACACTGAATTGGCTTGTTATAATGTACTGGATACAGAAAAATTATGATTTTCGGCACTACACTATGCCAGAGATAATGTAATTTTAACAATACACACTCTATTGGCTTCCAGTAAGGTACTGGATACAGAAAAATAAAGATTTTCGGCACTACACTAGAACAGAGATCATAAATTTTTTACAATACACACTGTTTTGGCTTGCTATAATGTAATGCATACAGAAAAATACAGATTTTCGGCACTACACTAGATCAGAGATAATTAATTTTTTAGAATACACACTGTATCGGTTTGCTATAATGTACTGGATTCAGAAAAATACAGATTTTCAGCAGTACACTAGTCAAGAGATAATGTAATTTTGAAAATACACACTCTATTGGCTTCCAGTAATGTACTGGATACAGAAAAATAAAGATTCTCGGCATTACACTAGGTCAGAGATAATGCAATTTTACAATACACAATGTATCTGCTTGCTGTAATGTACTGAATACAGAAAAATACAGTGTGTATACACTATATTGCCTTACTGTAATGTACTGGATACAGAAAAATACAGATTTTCGGCACTACACTAGGCCAGAGATAATGTAATTTTGACAACACACACTCTATTAGCTTCCAGTAAGGTACTGGATACAGAAAAATATAGATTTTCGGCACTCCTCTCTAGGACAGAGATATTGAAATTTTTATAATACACACTGTATTGGCTAACTATATTGTACTGGATACAGAATAATTTTCGGCACTACACTATTCCAGTGATAATGAAATTTTCACAATACACACTGTATTGGCTTGCTGTAATGTACTGGATACAGAAAAATACAGATTTCCGCCACTACACTAGGCCAGAGATAATGTAATTTTGACAATACACACTCTATTGGCTTACTGTAATGCACTGGTTGTAGAAAAATACAGATTTTCGGCACTACACTAGGCCAGAGATATTGTAATTTTGACAATACACACTCTATTGGCTTCCAGTAAAGTACTGTATACAGAAAAATACAGATTTTCGCCTCTACACTAGGTCAGAGATGATGTAATTTTGACAATACATACTGTATTGGCTTACTAAAATGTACTGGATACAGAAAAATACAGATTTATAGCACTACACTAGGCCAGAGATAATGTAATTTTGACAATACACACTCTATTGGCTTCCAGTATGGTATTGGATACAGAAAAATACAGATTTTCGGCACTACACTAGGCCAGAGATATTGTAATTTTGACAATACACACTCTATTGGCTTCCAGTAAAGTACTGTATACAGAAAAATACAGATTTTCGCCACTACACTAGGTCAGAGATGATGTAATTTTGACAATACATACTGTATTGGCTTACTAAAATGTACTGGATACAGGAAAATACAGATTTTCAGCACTACACTAGCCCAGAGATAATGTAATTTTGACAATACACACTCTATTGGCTTCCAGTATGGTATTGGATACAGAAAAATACAGATTTTCGGCACTACACTAGGCCAGAGATAATGTAATTTTGACAATACACAATCTATTGGCTTCCAGTAAGGTACTGGATACAGAAAAATACAGATTTTTGACACTACAGTAGCCCAGAGACAATGTAATTTTTATAATATACACTACACTCACCTAAAGAATTATTAGGAACACCATACTAATACGGTGTTGTACCTCCTTTTGCCTTTAGAACTGCCTTAATTCTACGTGGCATTGATTCAACAAGGTGCTGATAGCATTCTTTAGAAATGTTGGCTCATATTGGTAGGATAGCATCTTGCAGTTGATGGAGATTTGAGGGATGCACATCCAGGGCACGAAGCTCCCATTCCACCACATCCCAAAGATGCTCTATTGGGTTGAGATCTGGTGACTGTGGGGGACATTTTAGTACAGTGAACTCATTGTCATGTTCAAAAAACCAATTTGAAATGATTCGAGCTTTGTGACATGGTGCATTATCCTGCTGGAAGTAGCCATCAGAGGATGGGTACATGGTGGTCATGAAGGGATGGACATTGTCAGAAACAATGCTCAGGTAGCCCGTGGCATTTAAACGATGGCCAATTGGCACTAAGGGGCCTAAAGTGTGCCCAGAAAACATCCCCACACCATTACACAACCACCACCAGCCTGCACAGTGGTAACAAGGCATGATGGATACATGTTCTCATTCTGTTTACGCCAAATTCGGACTCTACCATTTGAATTTCTCAACAGAAATCAAGACTCATCAGACAAGGCAATATTTTTCCAGCCTTCAACAGTCCAATTTTGGTGAGCTCTTGCAAATTGTAGCCTCTTTTTCCTATTTGTAGTGGAGATGAGTGGTACCCGGTGGGGTCTTCTGCTGTTGTAGCCCATCCGCCTCAAGGTTGTGCGTGTTGTGGCTTCACAAATGCTTTGCTGCATACCTCGGTTGTAACGAGTGGTTATTTCAGTCAACGTTGCTCTTCTATCAGCTTGAATCAGTCGGCCCATTCTCCTCTGACCTCTAGCATCAACAAGGCATTTTCGCCCACAGGACTGCCGCATACTGGATGTTTTTCCCTTTTCACACCATTCTTTGTAAACCCTAGAAATGGTTGTGCATGAAAATCCCAGTAACTGAGCAGATTGTGAAATACTCAGACCGGCCCGTCTGGCACCAACAACCATGCCACGCTCAGAATTGCTTAAATCACCTTTCTTTCCCATTATGACATTCAGTTTGGAGTTCAGGAGATTGTCTTGACCAGGACCACAACCCTCAATGCATTGAAGCAACTGCCATGTGATTGGTTGACTAGATAATTGCATTAATGAGAAATAGAACAGGTGTTCCTAATAATTCTTTAGGTGAGTGTATATTGGCTTGCTGTAATGTACTGGATAGAGAAAAATACAGATTTTCGGCACTACACTAGCCCAGAGATAATGTAGTTTTTACTATGCACACTGTAGTGGCTAGCTTTAATGTACTGGATACAGAAAAATAGAGATTTTTGTCACTACACTAGTCAAGAGATATTGACATTTTTACAATACACACTGTATTGGCTTGCTGTAATGTACTGGATACAGAAAAATACAGATTTTCGACAGTACACTAGCCCAGAGATAATGAAATTTTTACAATACACACTGTATTGGCTTGCTATAATGTAGTGGATACAGAAAAATACAGATTTTGACAATACACACAGTATTCGTATGTAGTCCTATATTGGATACAATTTTGTCCCAAATAAAATGTATTCTCTGCGGGAATACTGTATGTATGGTTGCGGCCTAAACGCACACACAGATGTACACAAAACTAGTTAACTATGGCCAAAATATAAATCACTCTCTGCTGGAGTAGTTAATATACCAAGTGCTGATTGAACACAAACACAGCTTTGGCACAAGTTAGGTTAATTTACCCAGAAAAAATCATTTCTTTGATGGTGCAGTGTATATCTCAGTAGCAGGCACACTGTAGTGAATAAGCCCCTTTTTATAATGTCTGCCCAACACACTGCTTGATGATGATGCAGAGTATATCTCAATACAAGGCACACCGTAGTGAAGAAGCCCCTTTTTATAATGTCTGCCCAACACACTGCCTTATGATGGTGTAGTGTATATCTTAGTACCAGGCACACTGTAGTGAATAAGCCCCTTTTTATAATATGTGTCCAACACACTGCTTTATGATTGTGTATTGTAGATGTCACTAATCTGAAATCTTTCTGTCTTTTAGAAAAAAGGGATTTTTAAGCCCTGCACTATCTGCCCTTTCCTTGTGATGTCTGTCCCTGATAGTGCTGAAGCAAACCCCTTCTTAAAAAAAAAAAAAAAGGTGCTGCACTGCTGTCAAACACACACTCTACTCCTTAAAAGGACTGTTAGGTCTTTCAATAAGGTTTTTGCAGTAAAATC